>JAZHYW010021024.1:0-26972 GCA_037355805.1 Ixodes ricinus | reverse complement strand
TCAGGTAAGTTCGCTATGTGTAAATTTTACAAACACAAATGCACCATCTGTGGGCAACGCTGCACAGAGTCGTAACGCGATAGGTTAAGAAACTAAATTTCGCGGTTGATTTAAAGAACCTGGCCGCTCCTTGGGTCGCCCAGTATGTTCCACTGCCAAAATCTACGAGTGTAATGTTAATTTTATTCGGGAGACATGACAAAGGCAACGTCAGCAGGGTAAGCTGAACGGCGCAGGAGAAAAGCCGTGCGCAAAGAAGCCCGGTACCAAAACGTCCACGTACCAAAAATACCACGTACCGAAATCACCTCCGTAACTATGAGCAATCAACTATTCGAAAAACAAAATTACTTATAAATTATATGCATGATTTAGTCCATATCCGTTAGTTTATACGTCTCGTTGGATATTCAGACTTGTTGGACATTTCGTCTCGTTGCACATTCAGGCTCGTTGGACATTTGGTCTAGATTGAGCCTTTCGTCTCGTTGGATATTAAGGCCATAAGCGATGGATTTGGAGGAGTGGGGATGAAAGAAATAGAGAAACCTAGACAGGGTAGTGAGCTTAACTTTACACAACCCACCGAGACTGGGGAAAACACGAAGGTCAACACAAGACGCAGCGCCTCAGTTAAAATAATGTTAAACCTTGGCCAGCTCGTTTGCCCCCTAACTTTTTACCAGTGAGCATTTCGTTTTTCTATAATGTTTTCAGACAACCTATTGGCGGTTGCCGGGAGGTTCAGGTTAAGGGTGGTTTTCACTTCTGAATTTAAGTTGAACAGGCTTGCGTCGTTTGTGGGTGGAGCGAGGAGTTGTCAAATTCGGCACAGGGAAGCCGCTGTTGATTGCCAGGTCGGATTAGTGCATAATATTCTGATGGGCATTGGGTTTTCGCACATGGAACAGACGAAGCGGTGCTCAAATGATAGATTTTCTTGAGCACATGAAGGCGGTCAAGAACAATTCTCCGAACTACGAGATCAGTGCAGATGTGCAGGAATGCAATAATTGTTCGAGTGATTGGGGGAAAACTGGGGTAATAACCAAAGAAAAACATTACGCAAAAAGGGACTCGAAGGAGACAACCAGAATTGCGGCCGCACGAAATTGCATCACTTAACTGCGGATAGCACGAGATGGAACGACTCGAAAGGTTTTGCAGAGGTACTCGTTTTGTTCTTGATGATGGGCTTATTGTTTGCCTTATCAAACGGTTGTGTGGTGCCTGTGATCGGATGCACGAGGGTGCACTTGGTTAGCTCTTCGGAGGGGATGCTTTGTTTTGAATTATTGCCTGTAACATTGTCGTGTACGAGATGAGGTCTCTACTGCGGTTGAATATCACAAAGACGTGTGCGAATCTTGGGAGATGTGTGTGTTGTGTTGCGTATGAGATGATGTCGTTGTTTTAGACCCCAGCTCTTAAGCACTCATTTCCGGATTTCGCGGCGTCGCCGTCGGCCTAGAAATTGAATTGGTGTTGCTGTCACGTGACGTCAATTTTCCCGCTAAATCTATTGGAGAAACTGATATTTTTTATGCGTGACATGTCACAAAGTAATGTGGCGTCATTTTCCCCGCTAAATTTTGCGGGGAAACTGAATTGCAGTTGAGGTGACGGGACGTTAATTTTCCCGCTGAATTTAGCGAGAAAAGTTAACACGCTAAATTTAGCGGGAAAAGGAGAGGAGGAGAAAGGGAAGACAAGGAGGAGAGCATACCCTCCCCTCCGTACCTTCACCTCCTCCTCCTCAAGAGCTGCGCTCTATTTTCGCATTACAGATATTTCTAAACGTCTGAATTTTTTATTTGGGGTCTTGACAGAGCTTTACCGTTGTGGGAGCTCGCAAAAAGACTTATAGAACTTCAACGTGAAACTCTAACCAAGGTTTATTAAAAGCGAAAATCCCGACGTTTCGGAACCAACTCGGTTCCTTGTTCACGGGTGACTGTTTTTGTCCCGCGGAACGGCCTGCCCACGAACCCAAACACCCCCGGGTGCTCTCCTGATTATCCCTCTTAACCCCGAAACGTAGCTGCTGGGGAGGGTCCCTGTCGAGCGGTTTACGTTGCCACGCGTGCATTGAATATGCCACGACTCCAACAGAAGGCGCCTCCGCCAGTTTCTCTCCGTTCCGAGAATGGAGCTGTTGTCAAGGTCGATAGAGTGCTTTGTCTTCTCGACGTGTTCAGCCAGCGCGCTTCCCTCCACATTTTTCTTCGCGATGTCGTAGCGGTGGCGCCGCAGGCGCTCGGGATAGTTTTTCGTTTCCCCAACGTATGACGCGGGGCAGTCACCGCAGGGAATTTTGTAAACCAGTCCCTGTGTCCTCTCCCTCGGGGGACGATCCTTTGGTAGGGGGAGAAGGCCGCCGATGGTTGAGGCTGGCTTGTGTGATACCGCTATGCCATACTGTCGTAGTACTCGGGCGAGAACCTCGCTTGTGCCCTTGATGTAGGGCACATACACGTGGGTGGGGGAGGAGGGGCGGCGTCTTAGGTTGAAGAGGTGCGTCGAAGTTTCTTGATTGTGCTTTTTACAAATCTAGCTGCGTAGCCATTCTTCCCCAGGTCTTGTTTATTGTTTCGATTTCTTTTTGAAGGGTCTCCTCTGAGGTGCAGACCGTGATTGCCCTTCTGACGAGTGCCAAAGCCACGGAAGGCCTATGTGTCCTAGGGTGGCTCGATGAAAAGTCCAGGTATCGGCCTTTGTGTGTCGGCTTCTTATACACATGGAAGTTCAGGCGGCCGGACTTTCTCACTGCACAGACGTCTAGGAAGGGGAGACAGCCATCTGATCCGTGCTCAATCGTGAATTAAATCGCTGGCTCGATGGAGTTTAGATGTGTGTGGAGACGGTCGATCTCACTGGTCTTTACAAAACAAAGGCAGTCATCGACATACCGCAGGAAACAAACGGGTCCTGGGGAGAAAGTGTCCAGGGCTTTTCTCTCGATCGCCTCCATTGCGAGGTTTGCCACAGTGACGGAGACCGCAGCACCCATAGCCATACCGCTGGTTTGTCTGTAGAAGCTGCCAGCAAAAGTAAAATAAGTGCTGGTTCGGCAGAATTCCAGTAGACGGCAAATCTCGTCCACCTCAAGGCACGTTCTTTCGGAGAGTCTCGTGTCAGACGAGAGGGCCGCCCGCGTCACAGACACTGCCAGAGTCACAGGCACACTTCTGAAAAGCGACACGACGTCGAAGGAGACAAGGTTCTCGTCGTCCCGCAGTTCGAGGCCCGATGTGAGCTCGATGAAGTGTCCAGAATTTTGGACGTACGTGTCGGTTTTCCAGGTTAGTGGCGACAGCAGTCGATGGAGATGGTTGGACAACGCACGTAACGGAGACGTTATGAAATCCACTATGGGTCGGAGGGGACATCTGGCTTGTGCACCTTCGGCAGGCCATAAAAGCCAGCGCTGACCCGTTCCGGCAAATGAGACCGAAGTAAAGGCCTCGGGACTCGGGATACTTAATAAAAATCGTAGAGAGCATTTTGTTTAGACTTGCCTGAATCTTGGCAGTCGGGTCCTTTGGCAGAATCATTTATGCGTCGGTGTTGAGAAATTGAAGCGCCTTCTCATCGTAGTCTGCGCGGTCGAGTAGCACGGTTGCGTACCCCTTGTCGGCAGGGAGGACAACAATTACCTTGTCTTCTCTCAAGTTCTAAATGGCTGTCTTCTCTTACGGCGTGTAACTTAACTGCTGCCGTCGGTGCGCCTTGGACAGCACGCCGATGGCCTTGAGGCGGGCTTCTTCACGGATGGACCGTGAGATGATAATGAGGGGCTGAAAACTCACCACGCCTTGCGTGTTTTCTAAGCTATCAATGACTTTTTCATTTATAATAGATAAAGAAAGCTAAAGGGGTCAATTTTTCTTTTGCTGGCAGCTTCTACAGACAAACCAGCGGTACGGCTATGGGTGCTGCGGTCTCCGTCACTGTGGCAAACCTCGCAATGGATGCGATCGAGAGAAAAGCCCTGGACACTTTCTCCCCAGGACCCGTTTGCTTCCTGCGGTATGTCGATGACTGCTTTTGTGTTGTAAAGACCAGTGAGATCGACCGTCTCCACACATATCTAAACTCCATCGAGCCAGCGATTCAATTCACGATTGAGCACGAATCAGATGGCTGTCTCCCCTTCCTAGACGTCTGTGTAGTGAGAAAGTCCGGCCGCCTGTACTTCCATGTTTATAAGAAGCCGACACACACAGGCCGATACCTGGACTTTTCATCGAGCCACCCTAGGACACATAAGTCTTCCGTGGCTTCGGCACTCGTCAAAGGGCGATCACGGTCTGCACCTCAGAGGAGACCCTTCAAAAAGAGATCGAAACAATCAAACAAGACCTGCGGAAGAATGGCTACCCAGCTAGATTTGTAAAAAGCACAATCAAGAAACTTCAACGCACCTCTTCAACCCAAGACGCCGCCCCTCCTCCCCCCACCCGCGTGTGTGTACCCTACATCAAGGGCACAAGCGAGGTTCTCGCCAGAGTACTACGACAGTAGGGCATAGCGGTATCACACAAGCCAGTCTCGACCATCGGCGGCCTTCTCTCCCTACCAAAAGATCGTCCCCCGAGGGAGAGGGCACAGGGACTGGTTTACAAAATTCCCTGCGGTGACTGCCCCGCGTCGTACGTTGGGGAAACGAAAAACTATCCCGAGCGCCTGCGGCGCCACCGCTACGACATCGCGAAGAAAAATGTGGAGGAAGCGCGCTGGCTGAACACGTCGAGAAGACAAAGCACTCTATCGACCTTGACAACAGCTCCATTCTCGGAACGGAGAGAAACTGGCGGAGGCGCCTTCTGTTGGAGTCGTGGCATATTCAATGCACGCGTGGCAACGTAAACCGCTCGACAGGGACCCTCCCCAGCAGCTACGTTTCGGGGTTAAGAGGGATAATCCAGAGAGCACCCGGGGGTGTTTGGGTTCGTGGGCAGGCCGTTCCGCGGGACAAAAACAGTCACCCGTGAACAAGGAACCGAGTTGGTTCCGAAACGTCGGGATTTTCGCTTTTAATAAAGCTTGGTTAGAGGTTCACGTTGAAGTTTTATAAATCATTCCTAACCAGACGGATGTCCGTCAAAAATGTTTACATTTAACAAACAAACTTGTACATAATCAGTTACAAGTAACGAAATTACTTGTAATTGCTTACATTTATCAGTAATTTAGTAACGGAATAATTACATATTTTCTAGAGTAATTTTAAATTAATTCCCTTACATATTTTACGTAACGGATTCCTTGTAATCCGTTACATTTTTTTAAGAAGCAGCCCCCCCCCCTTTTCTAAAGAAATGGTTGTTTTTATTTTGGTAAAGTCGAGTGCAGTAAAGGGAGGCTTGGCACTCTTCAGTTCCGCTAAGCCTTTTTTGGCAGCACCAAGCCCCTGAATCTATTTTTTAGACCCTAACAACATTGTCGAAAAACCCAAACAAGCATTTTTACAAAAAAACAGAATGGGGGCGGGGGCAAGTTATATTCGCTTTTTTTAGTCGCTTCGTTTTTTTTTTTCTTTTTTGCTCTCGAAGACGGGGAGAGGAGGACGCAAAGTGATTGTGTGCCTCTTCGACGAGCTCGAGGCGGTAAGTGCACAGACAAGAATTAACAATGTCCTTCTCGGTTATAGTGACTACGACCATTTTCATAATGTCAGAACAGGAGACAACGCTCCGTCTACCCTAAAATCCACTAAAAGAGATGTGATAATATGTGAAGGTGGTATTGCCACAAGCATCCTCGTTCGTTGCTGCACACTTCTCTTCTCTTAGAAAACATGATATATTTTTTTCCTGTTTCTTTTCCCTTATTTGACCCTGCTTTAAAAGCTACTTAATTTTTTGTAGTCCAACTTCTAGGGTTGGCCCACTTTATTTGTGAATTCAAGCCAGGTTATGTGCATCTCAGTCACCCTTTTTGTGAGTCAGCTTTTTGCGAGCACTTCAAAAATGGTAACAGTCTTCCTTTTTTCTTCTTCCTGTTTTTACCCCAGCAGGACGCACCTTATCTCAACCAGATATTTTTACAAATAAAACATAATGGTGGCTGACGTAGACTTGATATTCTGGGCTTGAGGAGAGAGTGAAACTCGTCGTGAGTGGGGCCATAGGGCGGCTTACTTAGTACTCTGCCGTTCGCTGCCCGTGACATCAGCGGACGTCTGTCTGAAGAACACCGGAGTAAACTGCAGTCGGTTCTGGCTCCGTGCGTTTTTGAACGGCACCAAGAAAGAAACACACGGCAAACGTGCGTTTACATTTCCTTGTTTTAACCGACGTTCTAATTAATTGTTGTTATGAGTGTCCTTTTTTTTCGATTATTTATATTTATATACTGGATTTTCTTTTTAATTCACCAACGTCTCAACCGATTCTCGGCCTGTTCAGAACCAAAGGAAAAAGAATATCGAGTCAAACAGTATTTATTATTTAATTATCACCATACTGTTACAACTATATTTTGCCATTGTCTGCCAATATATGCCGGTATAGTAAGATGGCCATAAATCAATTCTTGTTCTAGTTTTGGCTAGATGTATGACGACTTCTACAGCTTCGCGATTTTGACAATGGAGAATTTTAGTAGATTGGTCCGACGACTCCGATAACGATACCCGATACCCCGCCGCCGCCTTTGCGCAGCCATCATACCGTTATCGGGGGAATTGGAGGTGTTGGAACGATCT
The DNA here is from genome assembly GCA_037355805.1 of Ixodes ricinus. Classification (NCBI taxonomy): domain Eukaryota; kingdom Metazoa; phylum Arthropoda; class Arachnida; order Ixodida; family Ixodidae; genus Ixodes; species Ixodes ricinus. Next base: position 20,263 of record JAZHYW010021024.1, on the reverse strand, counting down.
GCTAAAACTCTCGAATATCGGGCAACGGCTGCAACGAGGAAGCTCTGCTCTACCTTCGAGGTAAATACTACTTCCATTGCTTCACTGAAGAAGCTCAATGCAGGGAATAAAACATTTTTGAGGCACAATATGCCACTCCCATTCAGTGCCTCAGTTCAAAGGGTGTTCAGCGTAGCAGTCGACGTATTGCGTAAGAACTAACGCAAAATGTCTGACGAGACTTTCGAGAGCCAGCTGTTTACTCAAAATACTCAAGGTCATTAAATGGAACAGGTTGCAACAATAAGAACTTGAATAACCCTCTTCAGTTTGTTTCTTAATTGAAGACAATAATGTTGAAAGTAACGCCACAAAAGTAACGGATTACTTTTTGGAGTAATGGTCACTTACTTTTATGGGAGGGTAATTGTAATTGTAAAAAAATTACAATTTAGCCTTGAGCAATTGTAAATTTAATTCCTTACTATTTTTCAGTAACGTGTATGAGTCTGGTCACAAAGATATGTGTGTGAGAGATGACTTATAAACGGTTGCGTCAATAAAATTTGGTAGCTGCGTTTAAAACGCTTGTGTTTTTCCCTTTCTTCGGCCGTCGTCTTCGGTCTTTTCGAAAATGTGCAGCACCGAGATACAATATTGGTCAAGACAGCAGAGACGGTTGTCTTGGCTGAATCCGCTCTCTCGACGGGTTCCCACGACGACAGATGGTGACAGCAGCCGCTCCCAATTAAAAAAAAAAAAAGAAAACCCCGAGAACGTGAGCGCCGAGCTGTTCCAAATACGCGAAAGCTGTAGGCGCCAAGGCCATTGACATTTCGCGGACTAAGCTTTGTTTCCTAGTAAAATATTCATGATTAAAAAGAAATACCTCCGACTTGTATAACAATACCAACAATTTATAAGTAGACGTTTCGTCTCCTATGCGGGAGACATCGTTCTCGACGTTGGCATTTTTACACAAGTCGGAAGTATTTGTTTTTAATCAGAAATCCTGGATTTTGGAACATTTTTGCATAGTAAAATATTCGCCGTACCAGTGAATATTTTTAATTATCTCAATAAGTGCGGTAAACTCGGTGAGCGCGTGTGCGTGTCATATGTGCAACGCATCCGAAACCGCACAAAGTACCCCGTAACCAACGTTACGAGAACAACTCAGTCGGAAAACTGCCGTAGGAGTCGGCTTTAATAAAGTGACACCGATCCGTACTCGAGGACCGAACTACAGGCGATCGCAACGCCGACATTTCTCCCGCAGCGGCCACTCCGGGAACTGCACGGCTGCACGCACCGGTTCAGTCGAGTCGCGCAACGGCCGGTGGCGCCATCTCGCAGTGCCATCTCGCAGTAGCTACATAAAGCAACTTTCATGTTTTAACTCGCCGCTAAAAGGCGTTGCTGTAATCGTATCTGCTTCAGTCCCGGTAAACGCGAGCGGCCCGGGTTTCGAGTGTGAGTTTCTCAAGTGAGGGTTTTAGTAATGTTGGCTGCAACCAAGCATAAAAGATCACAATGATCACGTAATGAACTCATCACAGGTTCCGAGCTCCCCGGGTTTGTTAAGATAATCACGACAAGTATAAATTTACTTTTTTTACTATAATTCATATTTGGTCACATGTAAAAAGGGTATACGTAACAGTCTGTGTGATGATATCCAACTTTCTCAGAAATAAATAATTTTAGATACGCATATAGACCGACACGCGGAGCGACTCTGTTTACCAACACGCCGCAAGGCCGCGCATGCGCGGTAGCTATGTGGGCAAGAGCAGCCCGGCTCTCCGTGTTTTCGCCATTGCGTTCTATGGCGTGCGCTCGTTGTTGTCGTTGTAGGGACGCTTGTATCTTTATTTGTGCGTCGTATTTCCTGAGAACGTATGTCGTATCCTATGCCCGACTATTTGAGCTCGCTGCCCGAGCCTGAACGGCAGCGGTATCGAAACAAACTGTGCGGTGACGGCGTTGCCTTCGACGATCCGTATGCCGTAGACAAGGCCTGCTGGACTTCCGACGTAAAGTTGCTGCCACCGAAGTCGACGGCTCATGTCGTCGTTTATTTAGTTTTTTCGCCAAGCCAGTTCACGGCCGACACGGTGCAGGCGTACAAGTCTCTCGAGGCCTACGATTACTTCGAGTCGGTTTCCGCATTGCCGGCGGGATCAGCAGTCTGTGGGTCTGCGGTAGTGTGTGTATTCATTAATTGATTAAATACACACAGCGTCTTCAAGTCAAGGTATGATATATTTCCTACCCTCATGACCACAAGGCATGACAAGCAGTAACGCTTTGTCCTTTCTGCAGTCTTGGCGGTAACACGTTACAAGTAACGGCGTTGCCGGCAACGCGTTACTTTCTAATGCGAATAGCATTCTTTGACTACTTCACGCACTTTTCGTCTATGTATCTATCTATCTGGCTATCGTAACCTCTTACGCCGCGGGTCGATAAATAAATCAAAAGACCGGCGCCGTGCTGGATTCGAACCGTTGACCCGTTGATCAGCAGGCAGACGCGCTAACCACAGAGCTATGAAGGCAGTCATTCAACGCACTCTAAACGGTTGTTTATATCTTTACCATAGGACGCGCTTACAGCGCTGTCACAGCTACCGGTGCGCGCGTTCCATGCACGAGAGGCTCATTCCGCTCTCGTGAGGCTGAGCACGGCCGTAGCTCACCCTCTCCCGCGCTCGGGAGAGGGTGATGTAGCGGCCGTGCTCAGCCTCACGAGAGCGGAATGAGCCCTCGTGCATGGAACGCGCGCGCACCAGCTAGCTGTGACAGCGCTGTAAAGCGCGCCTATGGCAAAGATATAAACAACCGTTTAGAGTACCGTTGGTTGAGACTAGCTGAGACGCCAGAAAGTCTGGTCGGTACCATTTTGAGTGTTTGTGCGTATGGCGCGTGCTTTGCTCGCCTTCCTAAGTGACACAAACGCACGTGCTGGGCTGCGGAGATCGTGCGCAGAGGCTGTGAAAGTGTCAACAAATTTAGAATCGCCTCAAGAGTGGGCTGGCGTATCTAGAGTGTGCCGGCCACCTGACGAACGCGCATAACTCCGCACCGTTTGATGCTATTCGCATTAACGTAGATAATCATTCCCAAAGGATGGGTTCTGCTGATTTTTTCAATAACGTAGTAACCTACTCGTTACGTTTTCGACACAGTAACGGGTAACGTACTTACGTTACTACTTCAAGTAACGTAGTTACGTTACTCGTTACTTCTTCCCAAGTCTTAAAGAAATTACACTTCAATTTTTTCCGTGTTTTAGGCGTCAAGCCATGTTTTTCTTTGCGTTTTTTCTCGTGAGTATTTAGGTGAAACCGTAAAACGAGATAAAGTAATTATGTTCAGTTTCTGCACGAACATAATGTTTCTTGATATATGACATGTATCGTCAAAACCGTAAAATGTGCTAAATCTTAATTTAAAAAAAGTAACGCAGAAGTAACGTGCGTTACTTTTTATCGGTAGCGGTAACGGGTTCCTTTTATTTTTAGGCAACGTAGCTCGGTAACGCGTTACTTTTATTTGCAAGTAACGAGTAACGTACTTCGTTACTTTTCTCCGGTAACGCCTACAACACTGCCGTTCTGTCGCCGATCCTCTTCTGCTGGGTAGCACGGGCGTAGCGAGCCTCCGACGAGCGCTTGGCCGATGCTTTGTGCGCGAACACACATGGGAACAAAATCCCGGTGGTCTTGATCAGGCAACGCTTTCCCTGCACATAAGCAAGCCTCGGGACGGAGATTGAAATGGAAGCCGCACTTGCCTTCAAGAAAGTGTTTGCCGCACAAACGGTCGTTCGCGCGAGGCGACGATTCTTTTCGATCCACGGATATTATCCACCTTTTATGCCTTTCAGAGTCTGCCGGGAACTTGTGGAAACTCACTCCGCTACTTTTCTTGTACATTTCGGTGCAATTAACAGCAACACAGCTTCGCGGCATGCTGAAATGCTATGACGCCCATGCGAAACGTGCGCCCTTTTGCCCACACCCTGCCACACACCCCCGGCTCCGGCGCGATCGCAGCGCCGCCGCAGCTCCGTGACGTCAAGCCCGCGTGTCGGAGTATAATTTATGGCTGCCACGTCTTCAGGACAGATTATAAGATCCGCGTCGGGTATAATTTATTTATTAGGTTTCTTGAAATCCCTGTTGTACCACGTTCAAATCCCTGTGTCTTAGCTGCGGTGACGGAACGCAGGATTAATGTAACTTATTCATAACGTATGATGGGACGGTAAATGACTAGGTTGAATCTATAATAATTTATGTGCAAAAAATAGGCGGCAATGCAAAGGCAGCAAGGAATGCAAGAAAAAATAACGAAAACAAAATATATTGAGTTGTAGCCCAGGTATACATCTTGTGAGAAAGTGGGTTGAAATAAAAGGTACAAAACTAGCCTTCTCTCGGATTCCTTTCTTTCACGACGGAGACATCTAATCGTGGATCTCGTTGCTGACTGAGGATTGACGATAGCAGCGAGCGAAAAGAGGAGAACTTAAATATTACTTAGCCTGCACGCAGCCCAGCTCCCAAGTAACTCTTTATTTGCGAACTCATAAAATAAAATTTCGATTTTCTCTTTGCAGACATTCTTTATGCGGGTGTTCTTTACCAGCAGCTTCCTTCGGCGGAAAAAGGAAAGAAAGTATTAAGAACAAGAACACAGATGTAGAACGCAAAAAAAACCCCAAAAACTCGGTGTCCACCCCGTTGGATAAGAAAAAACAAAAAAAAAAGCCCCACCGCAAAAAAAAAAAAAGCCTTTCGTAATTAGACGAAAAAGCAAGAGGGCTTGAGCCTGCTTTGTTCATTCACCTGAGTGCGGGAGCACCATTGATATTTAAAGGCGTTGGCCTATCGCTGCTATCGCTAATCGCTCTCGATCAACACTTTTTCAGAAAAGGTGCGCCATCCCTTAGCTGCTGCGTCAGCCATTCGAGCCCGTCATTGTTTGCGCACGCACCCTGGCATCTTTGAGGAGAGCACGTCGTCTGCCTCTTGCACAGGGGTCGCGGTGACGTGAGAACGACAGAGAGTTGTGGACAAAACGGCTGCTTGGGCGAGTGTGAGTGTCTTGTCTGATGTGAATGTATCCCTAAGTGTGATTGTTTTGTGACCTGTGGTGACGTGTGTTTGTGTGGATTCCATACTTGCGCTGTTAATTTCGAGACAGAGTTGTGATTGGCTTCGATTGGAAGGACAGTGGGTAGACCTCGATGAAAGACGGCCTAAGGTCTAGTCACTATTTTTTTTAGTCAGGCAATAAGAGCTCGACATTCTGACACTATCACAATCCCTGGTCAAAGAAGCGGACGAATTTGCGCTCCGGCTCAGCTGGTACCGAGAGTGAGTGCCCAGAGAGCGTTCGGTGAGGACTAGGACCCAAACTCACGCTTCGTTCTTAATAAATGGCTATATAAGACGTTGCTTGATGAAGTTTTGAAAAGGGCCAATTGCTGGAGTTCGAGCAATCACGCAATACTTTCTGAACAGCTTCGTGGACTGTTCAAACACGTAAGTTTTTTTCGTTTATGTTTTTATAATAAAAATAAAGAATGCACGTATGCTTCCGTCTCAAAGCCTCTTGAAACGGATATCCAACTCATAATAAACAGGTTTTACTCACGAGCGAATTCCCATGGGAAACTTCGGCAGTAAAATAAAACTAACGATTAAGCCATTTGAGGCAATTCTTTAGCACGATATTGTCACAGGCATAGGCGTGCGCAGGATTTTTCATTAGGGGGGGGGGGGCGAGGTTTCCCCAGAGCGCCCCCCCCCCCCCGTCGGTGTTTTATGCCGCCGAAAAAGAAACCATACCGCCGGCGCAGTCGCGCCTCGAGTCGGGCCAACTTTGCGCCTCCCCCCTCCTCTAGATAATTAGAGGAGACGGCCGCCCCCCCCCCCCCCCCTCCGTGCGCACGCCTATGGTCACGGGCGTCGCCCAGTGAGCGCGTGCGTGGCCGAATGGCTGCCGCGCTTGACTGTCGCTCTGAAGGTCTAGGTTCGATGGCAATCAGCGGAATGTTCTTTCATTTATTCTGGCAAATTGGCGTTCCTGTAATTCCGACAACATTCACGTCTGATCCAGTTCCGAACGTTCTACGCACCGAAAGTTCTACACCGAACGTTCCAGACACCCACTCGTGTGCATAAGGGACTCCGCATGGCGAGTGGAGTCAGTCTCGCCCCAGCGTTCGATCCTGCTGTTACGCCGACTTCAACGCCCGGTACGCTTTGTTGTTATCTTCGGTTTCCTCTATGTTTTGGGCACAAGTTCGTCCCATTAATAATATCAGTTTCCTCAGTTATTCTTTGTTTCGTCACCTCGTCATTCGTGAGCTTTTGGTGGAGGTGCGGGATACAACCCATGTAGCCTACCCCTCCGAGGGTTCACAGTGCTAGCCCGCTCCCCAGCGAAAAGAGAAATTTAGAGGAGGAAGCCGCCGCACGAGCAAGCCACCGCCCTCAAGGCAAGTACCCGGACTTTTGTCTTGTTCCACTCAAGAGAAACACGAAACCGTCGACGAAACAAGCCATGAACACCCAGTCGTCGCAGACCTCGATCGCTCCATCCGTCGTCTTCATGCCTGTCGTCCCACGCAATCCGACGCCATTCCATGGTGAGGCCCACCAGAATGTGGAGGACTGGCTTTTACATGACGAACGCATAGCCCGTAATAACGGATGGACTCCGGAACAGCGCCTACAAAATCTCTACTTCTCCCTGGAGAAAACTGGAAGACACTGGTTCGAGAACCATCAGGCTTCGGTGACGTTGTGGGGCGCTTGCGTCACCCAGCTGATGCGGACGCTCATGAATCAGCATCGAAGGCAGCGGGCCGAATGTATTCTCCACGCGAGGTTTCAAGCACCCAACGAAAGCGTCACGAGGTTTAAGGAAAATGTTCTGCAGCTGAGTACCTGTGCAGACCCTCAAGCAACCGAGGAGAAAATATGGCACGTCGTCATACGGGGCGTGAGGGAAAACATCTTCGGCATACTAGTAGGCAACCCTCGGACAACAGTCGAAGGTTTCGTCACTGAGGCGACGAACATCGAATGTGCCCTTCAAGCACGGACCTCCCACTACGACCGAAATCCCGGCGTCGCTGCCCCCTAGCCTTCCAGCGGCAACAACCCGGACCTCCGCGAAATCATCCGGGACAATGTGCGGGAGGATATCAAGACGCTTCTACCTGCCACCGCAAGCCCGGCTTCGCCCTCAGTCGCCGAGATTGTCCGGGAAGAAGTTCATCAGGCGCTGCAGTTCATGGCCACGGTCGAAAGTTCTGTTCCGTGCTGCAGTGCCAGATCCGTCGAGGGTTATCACAGGCAATTGCGTTCGCAACTTGCAGCAGCAGAGATTGCTCGCGCCGGTAACATCATCGTAGTGCACTGGTTCAATACCAGCGGCAAGAACCTGTATCAAAAATACGATCAAGTTTAGCCGTGGCAGTATGGTTCGGCTACTGCCTAGCCCAATCGAACATTTCTCCCACTCGACCGAACTTGCGAACATCCCTCATACTCAAACGAATATGCGAACCTTTAGTTTTATTTTTATATTTTTAAAAGTGTACACTCTTCCCAGAGTGTGTTTCCGTGGGAAGATATTATTTTTTGGCCTAGTTTTCTTTTGGAATTTGTCCGAAAGAAGGGCCAGTGCAAAAGGCTGTCAAGTCTGACGAGGCACTGGTCTCTTATAGTTCAATATACCGAGGAGTGTTCCGCCGAACGCCACGACAAAAACACAAACAACAATAAAAAAGATACTCAGAAAAATGCTCAGAAACTAGACGGTATGACGAAGTGCATATTAGGGTAAGACTATACAATATACGCATATAAAACGCAGGAATGAGCACTGAAAATGAAATATTGTCACGCGCGTCTCCGAGCAAGCGCGTCCGTAGCTGAACGGTTATCGTGCTTGGCTCGCACGAAAATGGCAACGCTTCGACTCCTGGCAGCGGAAGTACCTTTTTGTTATTTCTGTATACGCCGCGTTCTGGTAAATTCGAGAAACCGGTTGCTTATTCGAGGTTAGAATGTTCTATGCGCCGAACCTTCTATGCCGATTTTTCGGGAAACGCTCGAGTCTACAAAAGGGGCTTAGCGTAGCGAGCCGCAGTCAATCTCGCCCCAGCGCTCGATCCTGCTGTTTCGCCGACATTGAGGCCTGCGACGCTAACCTTCTTCAATTTTGTTCTGGGCAACAGTCCCCCGCCCCCCTCAATTAGAAGTTTAGTTTCTCCCGTTATTCGTCGAATTATCACTTGTCATTCGTGAAAATATAATAATGATTGCGAAACAAATACTCGACACAGATATTTGTATACAATGTTAAGTAAGTTATATTTACTGAAAGTATATATCGCTGCCCACCAACAATTCGATGCACTCTTTTTTATATATATCGGGAAAGATTGTTAGTAGTTCAGATCGGGTCCATTGTTTACTAAGATAATTGTTTGATATCTTAAACTAAGCCTTTCGTAGTTAGTTCTGAAATAGGGTGTCCTAATTTTTACGTGTCCCAACTGGTACGATGACATTTCTCTTTCGGCGTGCGTAACATTTAACTTTATTTTATAAATGAAGTGGAAAAATTTAAAGTAATATATTTTATTTGCTTTTAAGATATTGTATCTAATAAAGAGTGGTCGAGTGAGCAGTTCGCTCACGTTACCTCTGTAATTTCCGAGTGTGCGTGGAACCTTTTTTGGCAAAATTAATAGTTCATTGTAATCTGATGTTGGTGTCGTGCTCCAAATAACAATTCTATAAAAAATTTAGAAATAAATAGAGTACTACAACGTTTCAACGATTCATTTGGGCAAGAAGCTTGATACTTTTTAAATACAACCATAACTCGAGATAACTGGAACAGTAATTTATCCCCTAGTGTACTCCACTTCTTGATTAAAACACAAGCCTAAACAATTTTGCTCGGTCACCTCTTTCTGTTAATTAAACTTAATGTAATCTGAGCAGCCTTGGTATTACGTTCACTTGTGGGTTTAAAAATGTCATTATTTTACTAGTGTTTATTTGTAGTTTTTTAGAACGCAGCCATCTTGAAAGCTTTGCAAGATAAGTGTTCGCTCTTTCTTCCAGACTTTTGAGTGTTTCTCCACTAACATACCTATTAGTGTCATCCTTATACATTATTAGATCTGGGGAACCGGGTATGCTCGCTATATGAGGAAAATAAACGAGGAAGACTAATGGTCTTATTATAGAAACCTCTGGGAATCGATAACATGTTTATATGTTATTTGATGAATGCTTATATATTTTTACGTATTAGAGATGATTGCTTAAATACCCCGTTAATTAACACCAGTCGTACAACGCGGATTTCATAGCGTCTAATATTTTTAATCAAATACTACGCTGAAGAGTGTGGAAGGCTTTTCTCGGGTCTAAAAGTATGCTTGGATTTTTGAATGTATGCCGAGTGTCGTTAACTTATTCTCAATATTTGCAATTTCCGGGAGTAACAAATAGCGGCCACGCTCTTTAAATTGACAGCAAAATTCGGTTTCTTAACCTATCGCGCAACGATTTTGTGCAGCGTTGCCCACAGATGGTGCTTTTTTTTTTGTAAAATTTGCAACAATGCATTGAAACCACCGGTCTTCAAACAATAGGGCTCGCTACTGTTTGAAGGCCGGTGGCTTCGATGCATTTTCATAGGAAATAAGCCATTTTCTTTCTTTACTTTTTCCTCATGTAAGTTCGCTCTTTGCAAATTTTACAACACAAAATGCACCATCTCCGGGCAACGCCGCACAAAATCGTAGCTCGGTATGTTGAGTAACCGAAATTTGTGGTCGAATTGAAGGGCCTTGCCGCTATTTGGGACACCTGGTAGTTTTTCCTTAATGTCCAGAAGGGATTGCTTTGTTGATATTTCTTTTTGAAACCCACATTGCGCAGATGACATTACTTGGTGCTCTGTGGCGTTTTTTTCTATGGCCTCAAATATTTTAGAAAATATTGACATGATTGAGATCGGCCTATAATTTTCAAGATCTCTTTGGCAGCCATCTTTATAGATTGGAGTAACTTTAGCCAACTCCAATTCGTTTGGGAAAATACCGCTTTCTAGCATGTTATCTGCTATAGCTGATAGTATAGGGCTAATAATTCCGGCTGTCATTTTAATAGGGAGGGCTTTGAACTCGTCATCTCCAGCCTTAACGTCATTTTTTAATTTTATTAATGAGTGCTTGCATTTTCAACTGTGTTGTGTAAAACAGCATTATAGAATCTATAATTGTTGGTATTATCATTGCATCGTAGTCTGCATCCCCTTTCGATGCCATAGATCTGTCTGCGTTTATAAAATGTTGGTTCATTGTTTACCTTTTCAATACCAGTGACATCCGTCCTGTTGATGTACAATTATTTTACTGCGCTATATGTCTTTCTAGAGTTTGCTATACTAATATGTTTACCTGATCTTTCTCTGGTCCTTTTGGACTGACATAAATTCCTTTGTTGTGTAATATTGGCGCTTAACTTTTTATAAATCGGAGTTTATTTAATTCCTTACTTTGTTTAGCTCATTGAGAAGGCTGGGTTCGCAACAACGCTGGACAGCATGATACATATTATTATCTTTCTTTATATGGTTTACTAAGTCCGCGGTGACCCAAAGCTCTCTGATCTTCCTGTTTTTTTTTATAAGATTGCTTTAAAGGGAAATATATATCATAACACACTTGAAACTTACAAATGAAAGAATTAACAGCAAAATCAGCGCATTATTGTGCATACACATATTCCCAGTTAGTTTCCATAAGAAGGCAAGTAAAAGTATTCCGTGTTTCGTCGTTTAGATTTTGGTAAACAAGTGATGCAGTTTGTTTTGCGTTTTTCTGATATAAGAATGGGCATAGACAAAAAATTGGAAGATTGGCACTCATGTCTTGCGTTAAAGTGCCAGATAGCGTTATCTGTAATTACATTTGTGAAGCAAATATCAATGAATGTGACACTGTCTTGACCCACCTTGGTGGGTCAAGACAGTGTCACATCCAATAATATTTGCATCCCTGGTGGATAGCGATATGGTATTGTTACAGGCGTTTTGATTCAAACTGTCCCTAAACCCTTTTGCATGTCCATCACTGTAGATTTCATTGATGTGAATGTCCCCAAGAATAAAAAGACGGTTGTTAACATGTGCCCCAAAATTCCAAAAGTTATCAAAAGTTCCCAAGAATTCAGGAACACTGCCACAGGGCGGCCTATAGAAAGGTACCATATTTACAGACTCCAGTTTGGCACCCAGAAACTCTCTATTATTGTTAAATGATTTGTAGCCTTCGACAACTTCGTAGCGTAAATTACTCTTAAAACGCAAGTCTATTCCACCGCACATTTTATTGTTCTGCAGAATATTTTTTTGTTTAGTCAAAAAAAGGGAGATTGCTTTGCATTGAGCCAGATCTCGGTAAATAACATCACCTAAAAATTAACAGGTAATGGTTGAAGGAATAAATCAAGCTTGTCTTGTTTATTTTGGAACCTGCGAGTGCTCAGAAAAATTTTAATGGTAATATTTGTACATTTCATTGAAATATAAACAGTCATATTATTTGTCTTCCTGCTGGCCTCCCGTTATAAGAAATAAAAAACATAGTTTCGAAAAGAAGAAGTTTACGGAACCCTAGTTGACAATTTTTTCGACATCGCTTTGACTGTTAGTTTTGAGTACGTCAGAGGTGTCGTTCTTAAGTGCACATATTTTTCCGCCCCTAGCCCAAACATACTGATACACCACCACCACCTTTTTGTGCGATGACGGCGCCGAGCTTCTTTTCGCCAGCTCCTGTCAAGCGTTCATTCGCGTAAACGGTAGTGCATGAGCCACGGTAATCGAGAGCCGCTGTCGTTAGTTTACGCTCCTTTGACTTTGCCAGGATTTGATTTCTGTTTGTACGGTGAACGAACGCTACAATAACGTTACCCGGCATTCTTTTAACGTTGGAACACGGTGACAGATGTCAACGTCTGAGTCTGTGATGAGTATATCCATGATGCTACCAATTATTTTAACTACATCTTGCGCATGTCCCTCCGAGGGCACCCCTTTGATCTTCAGACTGTTGGAACGCTGGTATATTTCCATGCCCTCGATATTTGTTCGTACCATGTCGCTATCGGTGTCAAGCTCCTGACTCCGGGTTGTTAACTGCTCTATCTCCTTGCGCAGTTCTTTCAGCTCTTGTCGTAAGTTTTATTTGACAGCCCGTATTTCTCCTCTTATCTTACGGCGCAGATCATCAATCGCCTTAGCGAGGTCCTTGGTATCCCTGCTCATATTTGCAAATCAATCTCCCGCAAACAGAATACTCAGCTCGCCAGCAGTGCCTCCGAAGATATTTAAATGAACAGACTAATATCATCAGTGCTCCTCACTTGAGGTGGAAAGGCAGGGAAAATTTGCGTAGTTCTTTAGCATGCACTGCTGCCAAACTTTAATGTCCAATGTCGGCTTCTATAGGCAGGTCTTGTCACGCGTGGCACTGCTCCCGGCTCCCTCCTAAAGTGCCTTGATACTTTTTCTACAAGCAACGACAACCAATACAAGTGGCAAAGCACAATCCGCTGGAACAGAATGGCGTCATTCAGTTCAAACCTCTGCTGTGCGCCGCCATTCGCTTCCTATTACTTGCACCGTCACGCAGTCGGCGCGTATGTCACTACCTGTAGGAAGCATTTTTCTAGGGACTTTACTCCCTTCGCTTCTTGACCACGTGCTGTTGCAGGACGTGCTGTGCCGATGTGCTGCGTTAGCGGGCTTGACCGGCGGCAACTTGACCACGCGGCTCTTTATCAACTGCATCGAAAAGGCAGGAAGATTCAGCGCGATGCTTTCAGCGAACACTGCTGCCGAACTTTTGTAATCAAGCAGGGTGTTGTGTGGTTGTAGCAAACGTATCTGCTTGTCTAGTCTATGCTATTCGTAAAGTGTTAAACATTTTATACAGGACACTTCAGCTCCTGTAGATATCTCCATGTGTACCGCTTACATTGCCTATCTTCATTGCTAGATCGTGTCACACAAGTTAACATTGACTTCGACAGATCCGCCTCTCATATACTCATACTTACAAAATGATGGAAGTATACTTACTTTCCCCCTCTTTAAGACTACAGTGATTTCAGTAATCATCTTTCCAGTCTTGAAAAGAAAATCGACTTTTCAAAATATCACGTGCATATCTACGGCGATTTTAATCTCCCAGGTATAGACTCGTCATCTCGCAACGCCACCAGCGCAAACTTGCATGCTTCAAAGAAAGCTGTTTCCTTGATGAACTTTATTAATTTTAATGGTTTTATTCAACTCAATCACATTGCAAACAATGCTGGTAACATTCTTGATCTCTTTCTTTCAAAGAGCCCCATTGAATGCATTGAAGCCACCACTGACGCGCTAGTTCATCCTGATGTTTTCCAACCGCCTTTTTGTGTAACCTACTACCTCTTGCGAGATCAGTGTTAGAGACAAAGTTATTCTAAATACAATTACAGTGCTGGTGATTACCTGGGATTCTATGAGTTTTTAAGAGATCATGATTGGTCAACAGTGTTAAATGATCAAAACGTGGACAATTCTAAGGATTCCTTAACCCGCACTGTCACTAATGGGATAGATATATTCATTTCAAATCGTTCATCGAATCGCTCCCGGTATCCCCATTGGTTCTCAAGCGAATTAAAATACTATATACGCAGGAAAAGTCACTTCCATAAGCTTCACCTACGAAGCGGTGTCTATTTATGGTACACAAAGTTCAGTATCTACCGGACGCTGGTTAAAAAGTTATTCAAGTATGACAAACAGGTTTATAAGCAAAGACGTGAAAACTGTCTATACCGAAAGCCTGACGAGTTGTGGAAATTTGTAAAGCAGCATACAAAAACAAGAAGCGACAGTATATGTCTACGGGGCGACACTGGATATGTATCGTCTCCTCTAGACGTAGCCAATATTTTTCGGGATCATTTTTGTGAATGCTACTTCTCAGATTCGTTCTCAAGTTATACCCCTTCTGACAATACTGGTTACCACGATTTTCTGACAATTACCTCTATTGACAAAGTTGGAGTTCTAGAAGCGATATCAAAACTGAAGTCGAAGTTTTCAGTGGGAATGGATATGATACCAAATTTTATTATCAAGGGGTATGCACACCTAATAGCCCCCATCTTAAATCACATATTTAACCTCTCGTTGAAGAGTGGTGTTTCCCATCATCGTGGAAAATGTCTGTTGTCATACCAGTACATAAAAGTGGTGATGTTTGTAACGTAAATAACTACCGACCGATATATTTGCTGTGCGCCTTTCCGAAGGTATTAGAGATGGTCATCTACACTCGCGTTTCGTATTAGTATAGACGGAAATTTAGTTGTGCTCAACATGATTTTTTAAAGCGGCGCTTTGTGGAAACTAATCTTTGTTAATTTCTTGGTTACTCAGTTGCTATAGTTCTTTCTCGAGGACAGGTCGATACTGTTTATTTTGATATGACAAAAGCCTTCTACAGAGTTAATTATGATTTACTATTGCTGAAGTTCTCATTGTATGGAGTATCGCCGACCCTTTTAAACTGGTTTAAGACTTACTTAACTGATCGTCGTAGCAGTGTGAGAATTGCGAATAGCTATTCCGACACTTTCATCCCGACGTCTGGGGTCCCCCAAGGATCTAACCTCGGGCCCCTACTGTTCCTCGTATTCATCAAAGACATTGAAAAGTGTATAAAAAATTCACACTTGTTTTTGTTTGCTAATGACATTAAGATATTCACGAATATAAGATCATTTGACGATTGCAGTGTATTACAAGATGACATTTTACGCATATCTGAGTGGTGCTCCGTAAACTTGTTGGTGCTTAACAATGACAAAACAAAAATCTTATCAATGTCTCATAAACGCGATATATTATCTTACTCTTATGTTCTTAAATCAGCTACCATCTCACGAGTCACCGAGGTTTGTGACCTTGGGATCTATTTTGACACTAGACTTTACTTTTGTTGTCATGTTTCAAATATTGTTGCCTCTTCTGTCCGAATGATGGGTTTGCTATACCGCTTATCATGCCACTTTATGAATCATTTATGCCTTGTCCGACTGTTCTTATGTCTGGTACGTGCAAAACTTGACTTCGGCAGTGTCGCATGGAATTCGCTGACTGCCACTGGTGCGTCACGACTAGAAAATGTGCAGAAACGTTTTATTCGTCTTGTCTGTGATAAGTATTTTGGTAGAAGGTTCTATTATGACCACGACGACATTCTTAAGATGCTAGGTTTACAGAACTGATTGAAACGAAGACTCTCTTGTGCTATTTTATTTTTACATAAAGTAATTAACGGTCACATCGACGCTGATCTTTTAGGCTCAGTGAATTTTCATGCTCCTGCTCGATCTTGTAGATATCGTTCCTTGTTTTACCCTCCCTTTCAAGAAACATTGTCGCATTAACCCGCATGCAAGTCTCTTTGAACAATGTTGACTCGCCAACGTTGGACGTTTTTAGTGATTGTACCACGTTCAAGCGCAATCTTGACTATGCACTGTACCATGTATAGGACAGGCGTCTCCATGAGATACTGCTGAATCTCTTTTCTTTGATCCAATCGTGGACATTTGTGCCACCATACCGAAACCTCACGGTTGTTCTGGGGCACTGGGAAATAAACTAATTTTAAAATTATAATTATTATTTATTACTTATTTCTTAATTTCTTATTACTTATTTCATATCCGCCAATAACGCCCCCCCCCAAAAAAAAAAGAAATGGTCTTCATATGTTATTAAATTATGATAACAAAACCTAAATGTATTGATGTTTCATATTTGCAATAAAATTATTATTATTATTATTATTATTATTATATTTTTTATTTTTTTTTATTTTATTTTACCTGCATATATCTTTATAGTGTTTCTGCCGGTCCACTGTGATTGACTATCTCTGTCCGTGGCATGTATATATATATATATATATATATATATATATATATATATATATATATATACATGTACATCACTTTGTGTGTATTTCTACATGTACCTGTACATATGTCTATAATGTTTGTACCGGTCCGCTGTGATTTACTATCTCTATCCGTGCAATGTACAAAGTGACTGACTATACCGCCGCCTCCCCTCCCCCTTCCCTCCCCCACGCCGGACAACTATGACTGTTTATCGGTGTTAGTTTGTTAACTAGATGTATATAATGAGTTGCTACCTCTTCCGGGCCATGTCCCACAAGCCTACTTTGGCTTTGACGGGCCCGAAAATATCGAAAACAAACATGAAAGCGGAAGAATATTATTATTATTATTATTATTATTATTATTATTATTATTATTATTATTATTATTATTATTATTATTATTATTATTATTATTATTATGTGAGAATTGAATCGGTTTGACGATTTTCGAGCGTTTACTGACTCTTGCGCCACCTCTTCCTTCAATTACTTCACTGCAGTTCATGTTAACATTCGAAGCATACGGAAATACTGGGAAGAACTTAGGGCTATTGTTGAAGAACTTCATGATAAAAACGATGCTCTTGTTTTAACTTAAATAAATGTGAGCTCCAGCTTCTTACCGCTGTTTGGATTGTCTGGTTTCCAGAACTGTTTTTACACCCGTCGAGATACCCGAGGAGGTGGTATCGGCATTTTCGTGAAGGATTCTTGGTCGATGACTCAGGTTGACGTAAAGTTTACACACTCAAAGTCTGGCTGTTAAGCTCTCTCACTCCCATCAGACAATTTTTATTTTGGCATTATAAAGACCCCCCTCGTCTAACTGTATCAATTTTCTGGAAGAGCTGAGAGGAAACTCGGAGGAATTAACTAACGAAACAACGTTGTGCTTGGTAGGGGATATAAATATTGACACCCTTAAAAGTTCACAATCTGTCGTTTGTGACTATTTGTCTCTACTTGCCGAGCATGGAATATCACCAACTATTCAAAGTGCAACAAGAGAGGAAGTGCTGAATGACCATGTTGTGTCCTCGTGTCTCGACCACATTAACGTTTGATCCTCCGATGCGTCTGTCCATTCTACTGTAATTTTGCAAAAGCTAGCTGATAATTTTTTTGTTACGTGTCAATGTGTCTTCTCTTCTGAAGCGGTTCAGGAGATCGGGCGCATTTGCCGATTAGAGATGCTGAACTTGATAACTTTTGACCGACTTATTAAGAACTATGACTGGGATGGTTTTTTGTCCTCAGTCAACAGCAACAACATTTACCCAATGTTCATTAACATCCTTAACCACTTTAAAAATTCACCAAAAAGGTGGTATATGTCAAAAAACGTAAACCCTCACCACCTTGGCTAACTCCCGCTATACTCGACGCAATAACTTTAAAAGAGCAATTGTGGAAGAAGAGTCGGCGTTCCCCCAACAACGCAGTACTTAAACTACTGTGTAAGATACAAAGAAACCGCGTGAACGCTCTCCTTCGCTCAGCGAAACGCTCATATTTTTCTAAAAGATTCGCGATGCTCGCTTAGACTCCAGAAAAACTTGGCGTGTTATCAATAAGCTTCGAGGTCATGTGCGAAAGAACAAGACCGAGACTCTTCGTGACCACTTTGGCACAGACATGACTTCTACTGTGCAAGCATTCAATACTTTTTTCTTCAAAAACTCAGCTGCCATTCCGACGAGCACGGGATTCCCATTCGGACACCCGGAACTCCGGCTTTCTTCAAATCAGCATTTGTTCCTTCTCTCACGGAGCTTGACTTGCGCTCATATTTGTTCGGTTTCAGGCCATCTTAATCTGCGGGTATTGACAACATCATAGCTCTAGATTTATGCCGCAACTATGACTCGATAAAGGATGTGCTTCTTACCATTATCAATGGTATCTTAGAAACAGGTAATATCCCTAGCGAATTAAAACAAGGTTTAGTGGTTCCTCTTTACAGAGATGGCGTAAAAGACCAAGTTTCTTCATACAGACCTATTTCGATCCTCTCTGGCATCTCCGAGATTCTCGAAAAACACCTCTTTGTTGTTATGACTGGCTTTCTTGAGAAGCATTCCATTATATCGTCAACTCAATACGGGTTCGTAGCTGTTCGTGGCAACATTGATCTCCTTGAAAATTTTTCTGACACTTTGCATTACCCTTTCGAGAATAATATGTACACGTGTGCACTGTTCATTGACGTTGCAAAGGCATTTGACACTGTAAACCACGACAGACTTTTGAATAAGCTTTGCAGGATGGGCTTTCGAGGGCCGTTCTATTCCTTGCTCGCCAATTTTCTTTCAAATCGATCCCAGGTTGTGTCTCTGGGCAACTCTCGCAGATCACAGGTGCGCTTAATATCCGGGGTCCCACAGGGCTCCATTCTATCGCCGCTACTATTTAACATCAACGTCAATGATTTACCAACTGGAGTCACAAGCTCCACGGTACTGCAATATGCCGATGATACACTTTTATTTTCTAGACATCTGGTATACGAGCGTGCAATCAAAATACTGCAGGCAGACGCGATTGCACTCATGGACTGGTTTTCGGCAAATAAGCTGCGTGTGAACACTTCCAAAATAAAACTTGTATGATTCTGTAATCCTCTGAAAGTTGTCAACTTGTCTTCTTCATTTTTTCTTCATGAATCCAATTGCCTATGCACCGATTGATGAACCCGTTCAATATGTTAGCTCTATTAAGTACCTAGGTATCTACTTTGATTGTGATTTATCATGGCGCACGCATATGTCTTACTTATGCCAACAGTTGCGAGCTGTCTCTTGTTTAATGTATAGTTTAAAGTGTTTTGTACCTTTATCTATAAGAAGAAACATTATGCGTGCCCTGGCGTACAGTTTACTGAAATATGGCATCACAGTCTTCTTCAATTGTCCTCTCCTATGGCACACACGAATCGACCGCATTTTGCGTGGTCTTCTAAAGAGCGTTGCTTACCGCACGGAATACTCATCGAGTGATAACTTGTTCGCCTCGCTGGAACTACCGTCGTTCTACTCTTTATTTCTACAAACGGTCGTCTGGAAACACTTCTGGGCGAGCGAGTTCAAAATCATTTCGACACCAGTCCGTGAGCTTCGAGCAGCTCCACGTTTCCATAACCCAAGAGCGAGAACTCGCTATGGTGAAAGTAATGCGCGAATATTATGCGTCAAACGTTTTCAATAGTCTTCCAGACTCCTTGCTTTCCCTTGCTTCCAACAAATCTCTGAAGAAAAGTCTAAGATCTTTGTTTTCTGACGTGTTGCGAAAGCCATCATGATAGCAATGGGAAGCCTACCTGGGCAGCTATATTCTCCTTCTTTTTATGTTCATTTCTACACACAAGCTTAGTGCTTGGCTCCAAACGTTTCCAAAATTGCCGGCTTATTTGTTTTGGGCTTTTGCGCCGATTTTGTCTCTCTGTTGTTTTTTTTTGTTTTTTTGTTTGTTTTTAATTTACACAGGCTTTTTTGCTTTGCTTTCTTCCAGAAATGTAACAGTTCACTGAAGATCTCTTCGAACCTTGGGGCCTATATCGTGGAAAAACGCAAACTAGTGTGTGCGTGTTCTTTTATATTTTTCTTTTCTTGTGCGATTACGACTGCTAACACTTCTCAGCCACATCTTCGAGAAGCACTCTCCTATTCGCTGTGGTGCTCTGCATATACAACGTGCGTGCGTGCATGCATTTTGTATTTACTTAATTTCTTATATTGTAACTTTTCCACCTTCCAAAGAACTACACTGTGTTTCCAACGGAATTGTAACATTTCCGTACTAAAAACGCAAACAAGTGTTGCGTTTGTCTTTTTATATATTTATATATTTTTTTTCTTGTAGGATTACGATTGCTAACTCTTCTCAGCCACATCTTCGAGAAGTACTTTTCTATTCGCCGTGGTGCTGTGCTTATGAGAACGTGCGTGCGTGTGGGCATTTTGTATTTACTTCATTTTTTATATTGTAACTTTTCCGCCTTCCAAAGAACTATACTGTGTCTCCAACGGAACTGTAACATTTTCGTACTCATGAATTTTTTAAATTTGGTTTATTGAGCTGCATTTCTTACTCATGTTTGCTTTTTTCTTAGTGTACTTTCTGGACCTGGTCTTACGAGCCCTATCTGGCTTTGACCAGTCCGACATCAACTCTGCGAGATCTGCATTCCTGAATAAAATTATTATTA